>JAVJIF010012154.1:0-26094 GCA_038442645.1 Agave tequilana | reverse complement strand
ATATATATATATATATATATATATATATATATATATATATATATATATATATATATATATATATATATATATATATATATATATATATATATAGGTAGCCATTTTCTTGCATTGTTGTTATCATTAGTGCGTATCAATTGCATGTTAAAACTCTGCATTAGCGTTTGACCAAATTAAACTTATTTCTGTACTTAATTTGAAAGTTTGACCAAAAGTCAATTTTTTAGCCCCGACTTGCCTAAAGTAGGCCTTATAAGAGCCAAATAAGGCCCAAACAGGGAGAAAACTTGATTTTAAATAGCCGGGAACGGTATTACAAAGCTTCTATATTCAATTACTATTAATAAACTTGTTTCTAGCCTTAATCTGAAAGCTTGACGAAAAGTCAAACTTTCAGTCCCGATTGGCCTAAACTAGGCTTTATAAGAACGGAATAGGCCCAAAAAGGAGAGAGAACATGTTTTCAAGAGCCGAGAGTAGTATTACATAGTAATTTTATATAAAATTCAAACCTTCAGCCTTGATTGGCCTGAATGAGGCATTATAAGAGCCAAATAGGATCCAAACAGGAGGAGAATGTGGTTTTCAAGAGCTGTGAGTGGTATTGCATAGTTTTTATATCTAATTACTACTAATTAACCTTGTTTCTAGCGTTAATTAAAAGTTTGACCAAAAGTCAAACTTTCAGCCCCGATTAGCCATAGGGTCCAAATAAAGAGAAATGCAGTTTTTAATAGCCGCGAGTATATTACATAGTTTTTATGTATAATTATCACTATTAAACTTGTTTCTAGTTTTAATTAGAAAGTTTTACCAAAAGTTAAACTTTCAGCCTCGACTGCTTGAACCAGGTCTTATAAGAGCCGAGAAGGCCCAAACGGGGAGAAAATATGGTTTTTAAGAGCTGAGAGTAGTATCACATCGTGTATATGCATAACTACTACTAATTAAACTTGTTTCTATTTTTGATTTAGAGGTTTGACTAAACGTCAAACTTTCAACCCGAATTGGCCTGAACTAGGCCTTATAAGAACCCAATAGGGTTGAAATGGGGAGAAAATGTAGTTTTTAAGAGCTGGGGGTAGTATTACATAGTTTTTATATATAATTACTACTAATTAAACTTGATTCTAATCTTAATTGGGAAGTTTGATGAAAAGTCAAACCTTTAGCCCTTATTGGCCTTAACTAGGCCTTATAAGAGCCAAATAGGGCCCAAATGAAAGGAAAATATTGTTGTCAAGAGCTGAGAGTGTTATTACATAGTTTCTATATACAATTACAGCTAATTAACCTTGTTTCTAGTGCTAATTGAGAAGTTTGATCAAAAGTCAAATTTTTAGCCCCGAATTGGCCAGGACTAAGTTGTATATGAGCCGAATAGGTCCCAAACGGGGGGAAAAATGAAGTTTTCAATAACTCAAAGTACTATTACATTGTTTTTATGTATAATTACTACTAATTAAACTTGGTTCTTTTCTTAATTGAGATGTTTCACTAAAACTCAAACTTTCAGCCCTGATTGGCTAGAACTAGGCCTTATAAGAGCAGAGAATAGGGTCCAAATGGGGAGAAAACATGGTTTTCAAGAGCTGGGAGTAGTATCACATAGTTTGTATGTATAACCACTACTAATTCAATTTGTCTCTATTCTTAAGTTGGAAGTTTGACCAAAAGTTAAACTTTTCAGCCCCGATTGGCCTGAATTATACCTTATATGAGCCGAATTGGACCCAAACTGGAGGAAAATATGGTTCCGAGAGCTACGAGTGGTGTTACATAGTTTCTATGTACAATTACTGCTAATTATCGCTGTTTCTTGTGTTAATTGGGTATTTTTACCAAAAGTCAAACTTTAACCCTGATTGGACTGAACTAGGCCTTATAAGATACGAAAAGGGCCCAAACAGGGACAAAATGCGATTATCCAGAGCCGGGAGTAGTATTACATAATTTTTATATATAATTACTTCTAATTAAACTTTCTTCTAGTCTTAATTTGGAAGTTTGATTAAAAGTCAAACTTTCACACTGATTGGCCTGAACTAGGAGCCAGATATAGTTTAAACAGGGAGAAAACTTGATTTTAAAGAGCCGAGAGTAGTATTACATAGTTTCTATATGCAGTTACTACTATTAATCTTGTTTCTAGTCTTAATCTGAAAATTTGACTTTTGTCAAACTTTCAGCTCTGGTTGGCCTGAACTAGGCCTTATAAGAGCCGAATGGGACCAAACGGTAGGAAAACATAGTTTTCAAGTACCGTGAATGGTATTACGTAGTTTCTATGTACAAGTACTACAAATTAACCTTATTTCTAATATTAATTAGAAAATTTAACTAAAAGTCAAATTTTAAACCCTGATTAGCCTGAACAGGGCCTTATTAAAGCTAAATAGGATCCAAACGGGGAGAAAATGCAGCTTTCACGAGACAGGAGTACTTTTACATTGTAACTTTGTATAATTACTACTAATTAAACTTGTTTCAGGTCTTAATTTAGATGTTTGACCGAAAGTCAAATCTTGAGCCCTTATGGGCCTGAATTAGGCCTTGTAAGAGCCGAATAGGGCTCAAACGGTAGGAAATATTATTTCAAAAGCTGAAAGTGGTATTACATTGTTTCTATGTATAATTACTACTAATTAACCTAAGTTCTAATTTTAATTAGAAAGTTTGACTAAAAGTCAAACTTTCAACTCCGATTGGTCTGAACTGGCCTTATAAGAGCCAAATAGGGCCCAGACAGGGAGAAAACATGGTTTTCAAGAGCTGAGAGTAGTATCATATAGTTTTTATGTATAATTTTGATTAATTAAACTTGTTTATATTCTTAATTTGAAATTTTTTCAAAAAAATTAAACTTTTAGCCTCGATTGACCTAAATTAGGCCATATAAATAAGAGCTAAAAAGGGGCCAAACCAGAGGAAAACATGGTTTTCTAGAGCTGAGAGTTGTATTACATAGTTTCTATGTAAATTACTACTATTTTATCTAGTTTCTAGTTTTAATTGAGAAGTTTGACTAAAAGTCAAACGTTCAGCCCCGATTGGTCTAAACGAGGCCTTATAAGAACCGAAAAAGGCCCAATCCGGGAGAATATGCTATTTTCAGGAGCTAGGAATAGTATTATATAGTTTTTATGTATAATTACTACTAATTAAACTTGTTTCTAGTCTTAATTGAAAAGTTTGACCAAAGTCAGACTTTCAGTCTCAATTTCCCTGAACTAGGCCTTATATAAGCCGAATATGACCTAACAGAGAGAAAACAAGGTTTTTAAAGAGCCAGGAGTATTATTACATAGTTTCTATGTACAATTGTGGCTAATTAATCTTGTTTCTAGTGTTAATTAGAAAGTTTGACCAAAAGTCAAACTTTCAGCCCCGATTGGCCTGAATTAGACCTTATAAGAGCCGAAAAGCGCCCAATCTGGGTGAAACTACGGTTTTCAAGAGCTGGGAGTAGTTACATAGTTTTTATATATAATTACTACTAATTAAACTATTTTCTGGCCTTAATTGGAGAGTTTGATCAAAAGTCACTCTTTCAGCCCAGATTGGCCTGAGCTAGGCCTTAAAAAAGCCGAATATGACCTAAACAGGGAAAAAAATATAGTTTAGGAGCTAGGAGTAGTATTACATAGTTTTTATATACAATTACTACTAATTAAACTTGTTTCTACTATTAATCAGGAAGTTCGTCTAAAAGTCAAACTTTCAGGCTCGATTGGCCTGAACTAAGCATTATAAGGGCAGAATAGGACTTAAACAAGGAGAAAACATGCTTTCAAGAGCCGAGAGTAGTATTACATAGTTTTTATATATAATTACTACTAATTAAACTTGTTTCTATTCTTTATTGGGAAGTTTGATAAAAACTCAAATCTTCAGCCCCGATTGGCTTGAACTAGGCATTATGAAAGCCGAATAAGGCTCAAACAGGGAGAAAACATCTTTTCACGAGCCGGGAGTAGTACTACATATTTTCATGTAAAATTACTACTAATTAAACTTGTTTCTATTCTTAATAGGAAAGTTTGACCAAAAGTCAAATCTTCAGCTCCAATTGGCCTCAACTAGGCATTATAAGAGCCGAACATGACCCAAACGAGAGGAAAATATGGTTTTCAAGAGCCGTGAGTGGTATTACATAGTTTCTATATGCAATTACTACTAAATAACCTTGTTTCTAGTGTTAACTAGTTTAACTTATTTTAGGATTATTTGAGAATTTTTATCAAAAGTCAAATTTCAGCCCTGATTGGCCTGAACTAGGCCTTATAAGAGACGAATGAGGACCAAACTGGAGGAAAAAAAGGTTTACAAGGGACGTGAATGGTATTATATATTTTCTATGTATAATTACTACTAATTAACTTTGTTTCTAGTGTTAATTGGAAAGTTTGACCTAGAGTCAAACTTTCAGCCCCGATTGGCCTGAATTAGGGAATATAAGAGCTGATTAGGGCCCAAACGGGAAAAAATGAGGTTTTCAAGAGCGAGAGTAGTATTACATAGTTTTTATGTGCAATTACCACTAATTAAACTATTTTCTAATCTTAATATGAAAGTTTGACCAAAACCCAAACTTTCGGTTCTTATTGGCCTGAACTAGGCCTTATAAGATCTGAATGGGGCTAAACGGGAGAAAAACATGGTTTTCAAGTGCTGAGAGTGGATTATAGAGTTTCTATGCACAATTATTACTAATTAACCTTGTTTCTTATGTTAATTAGGAATTTTGATCACAAGTCAAACTTTCATTCCTGATTGGCCTGAACTAGTCCTCATAAGAGCCAATTAGGGCTCAAACGAGGTTTTCAAGAGCCAAGAGTAGTAATACATAGTTTTTATATATAATTACTATTAATTAAACTAATTTTTAGTCTTAATTGGGAAGTTTTACTAAAAGTCAAACTTTCAACCCTGTTAACCTGAATTAGGCCTTATAAGAGCCAATTAGGGTCCAAACGGGAAGAAAATGAGGTTTTTAAGTGCCGGGAGTAGTATGACATAGTTTCATGTATAATTACTACTAATTAAACTAGTTTCCAGTCTTAATTGGGAAGTTTAGTAAAAGTTAAACTTTCAACCCCAATTGGCCTGAATTAGGCCTTATAAGAGCCGATTAGGGCCCAAACGAGGAGAAAACGTGGTTTTCAAGAGCCCATAGTAGTATGACAGTGTTTTTATATATAATTACTACTAATTAAACTTGTTTCTAGTTTTTATTGGGAAGTTTGACCAATAATCAAACTTTCAACACCGATTGGCCTGAACTAGGCCATATAAGAGCCGAATGGGACCAAACGGGAGGAAAACATGGTTTTTAAGGGCCGTCAATGGTATTACTTAGTTTCTATGTACAATTAATACTAATTAACCTTGTCTCTAGTAAGTTCGACCAAAAGTTGTTTCAGCCCCAATTGGCCTGAACCAGTCCTTATAATAGCCGCCCAAACGAGGAGAAAATAAAGTTTTCAAGAGCTAAGAGTATTAATACATAGTTTTTTTGCATAATTACTACGATTAAACTAGTTTCTAGTCTTAATTGGAAAGTTTTATCAAAAATCAAACTTTCTGCCCCGATTGGCCTGGACTAGGCTTTATAATAGCCGAATAGGAACCAAATGGGAGGAAAATATGATTTTCAAGGGTCGTGAATGGTATTGCATAGTTCTATGTACAATTACTTCTGATTAACCTAATTTCTATTGTTAATTTGGAAGCTTAACCAAAAGTCAAACTTTAAAGCCCTGTTAACCTGAACTAGGCCTTATTAGAGCTGAATAGGGTCCAAATGGGGAGAAAATGTAGTTTTCAAGAGCAGCGAGTAGTATTACATAGTTTTTATGTATAATTCCTACTAATTAAACTTGTTTCTAGTCTTAATTGGAAAGTTTGACCAAAGTCAGACTTTCTGTCCCGATTGCCCTAAATTAGGCCTTATATGAGCCGAATATGACCTAAATAGAGATAAAACATGATTTTAAAGCGCCAGGAGTATTATTACATAGTTTCTATGTACAATTGTGGCTAATTAATCTTGTTTCTAGTGTTAATTGGAAAATTTGACAAAGAGTCAAACGTTCAGCCCTGATTGGCTTGAACTAGGCCTTATAAGAGCCGAAAAGGGCCAAATCGGGGAGAAACTAGGGTTTTCAAGAGCTGGGAGTAGTATTACATAATTTTTATGTATAATTACTACTAATTAAACTTGTTTCTGGCCTTAATTGGAGATTTTGATCAAAAGTCACTCTTTCCGCCCAGATTGGCCTAAGCTAGGCCTTTAAAAAGTCGAATATGACCTAAACAGGGAGAAAATATTGTTTAGGAGCTAGGAGTAGTATTACATAGTTTCTATATACAATTACAACTAATTAATTTGTTTCTACTATTAATCAGCAAGTTCGTATAAAAGTCAAATTTTCAGGCTCGATTGGCCTGAACTAGGCATTATAAGAGCAGAATAAGACTCAAACAAGGAGAAAACATACTTTCAAGAGCCAGGAGTAGTATTACATAGTTTTTATGTATAATTACTATTAATTAAACTTGTTTCTATTCTTTATTGGGAAGTTTAATAAAAAGTCAAATCTTCAGCCCCGATTGGCCTGAACTAGGCATTAGAAAAGCCGAATAGAGCTCAAACAGGGAGAAAATATCTTTTCAAGAGCCGAGAGTAGTACTACATAGTTTTCATGTAAAATTACTATTAATTAAATTTGTTTCTATTCTTAATAGGGAAGTTTGACCAAAAGTCAAATCTTCAGCCCCGACTGGCCTCAACTGGGCATTATAAGAGCCGAACATGACCCAAACGAGAGGAAAATATGATTTTCAAGAGACGTGAGTGGTATTACATAGTTTCTATATGCAATTACTACTAAATAACCTTGTTTCTAGTGTTAACTAGTTTAACTTGTTTTAGGATTATTTGAGAATTTTTGCCAAAAGTCAAATTTCAGCCCTGATTGGCCTGAACTAGGCCTTATAAGAGACGAATGGGGACAAACTGGAGGAAAACAAGGTTTAAAAGGGACGTGAATGGTATTACATAGTTTCTATGTATAATTACTACTAATTAACTTTGTTTCTAGTGTTAATTGGAAAGTTTGACCTAGAGTCAAACTTTCAGCCCCGATTGGCCTGAACTAGGCAATATAGAGCTGATTAGGGCCCAAACGGGATAAAAATGAGGTTTTCAAGAGCCGAGAGTAGTATGACATAGTTTTTATGTGCAATTACCACTAATTAAACTATTTTCTAGTCTCAATATGAAAGTTTGACCAAAACCCAAACCTTCAGTTCTTATTAGCCTGAACTAGGCCTTATAAGAGCTGAATGGGGCCAAACGGGAGAAAAACATGATTTTCAAGTGCTGAGAGTGGATTATAGAGTTTCTATGCACAATTATTACTAATTAATCTTGTTTCTTATGTTAATTTAGAATTTTGATCAAAAGTCAAACTTTCAGTCCTGATTGGCCTGAACTAGGCCTTGTAAGAGCCGATTAGGGATCAAACAATGTTTTTAAGAGCCGAGAGTAGTAATACATAGTTTTTATGTATAATTACTTTTAATTAAACTAGTTTCTAGTCTTAATTGAGAAGTTTTACTAAAAGTCAAACTTTCAACCCCGATTGGCCTGAATTAGGCCTTATAAGAGCTGATTAGGGCCCAAACGAGGAGAAAATGAGGTTTTCAAGTACCGGGAGTAGTATGACATAGTTTCATGTATAAAATTACTACTAATTAAACTAGTTTCCAGTCTTAATTGGGAAGTTTACTAAAAGTTGAACTTCAACCCCAATTGGCCTGAATTAGGCCTTATAAGAGCCGATTAGGGCCCAAACGAGGAGAAAACGTGGTTTTCAAGAGCCCGAAGTAGTATGACAGTGTTTTTATGTACAATTACTACTAATTAAACTTGTTTCTAGTTTTTATTGGAAAGTTTGACCAAAAATCAAACTTTCAACACCGATTGGCCTGAACTAGGCCTTATAAGAGTCAAATGGGACCAAACGGGAGAAACATAGTTTTTAAGGGCCGACAATGGTATTACGTAGTTTCTATGTACAATTAATATTAATTAACCTTGTCTCTAGTAAGTTCGACCAAAAGTTGTTTCAGCCTCAATTGGCCTGAACTAGTCCTTATAAAACCCACCCAAACAAGGAGAAAATAAAATTTTCTAGAGCTAAAGAGTATTAATACATAGTTTGCAATAGCTGGGAGTAGTATTTCATAGTTATTATATATAATTGCTACTAACAAAACTTGTTTCTAGTCTTAATTGTGAAATTTGATTAAAAGTCACTCTTTCAGCCCCGATTGGCTTCAACTAGGACTTATAAGAGCCGAAAATGACCTAAACAGGGAGAGAACATTGTTTTAAAGAGCCAGGAGTTGTATTACATAGTTTCTATATACAATTACTACTAATTAAACTTGTTTCTACTCTTAATCAGGAAGTTTGTCCAAAAGTCAAACTTTCAGCCCCTATTGGCCTGAACTAGGTATTATAAGAGCATAGTATGGCTCAAACAAGGAGAAAACATGTTTTCAAGAGTCGGGAGTAGTATTATATAGTTTTTATATATAATTACTACTAATTAAATATGTTTCTATTCTTAATTGTGAAGTCTAACCAAAAGTCAAATTTTCATTCCCGATTGGCCTAAACTAGGCATTCTAAGAGCCGAATAGGACTCAAACAGGGAGAAAATATGTTTTCAGGAGTCAGAAGTAGTATTACATAGTTTCTATGTATAACCACTACTAATTCAATTTGTTTCTATTCTTAAGTTGGAAGTTTGACCAAAAGTTTAACTTTTCAGTCCCGAATGACCTGAATTATGCCTTATATGAGCCGAATTGGGCCCAAATTGGAGGAAAATATGGTTTCAAGAGCTGAGAGTGGTGTTACTTAGTTTCTATGTACAATTACTGCTAATTATCCTTATTTCTTGTGTTAATTGGGTATTTTTACCAAAAGTCAAACTTTAACTCCAATTGGGCTGAACTAGGCCTTATAAGATACGAAAAGGGCCTAAACAGGGACAAAATGTGATTATCCAGAGCGGGAGTAGTATTACATAGTTTTTATATATAATTACTTCTAATTAAATTTTC
Organism: Agave tequilana; assembly: GCA_038442645.1. Lineage (NCBI taxonomy): Eukaryota > Viridiplantae > Streptophyta > Magnoliopsida > Asparagales > Asparagaceae > Agave > Agave tequilana. The sequence continues at coordinate 16,956 of JAVJIF010012154.1, read as the reverse complement.
TTCTAGTCTTAATTGGAAAGTTTGATCAAAAGTCAAACTTTCACCCCGATTGGCCTGAACTAGGAGCCAGATATAGCTTAAATAGGGAGAAAACTTGATTTTAAAGAGCCGAGAGTAATATTATATAGTTTCTATATACAGTTACTACTACATAAACTTGTCTCTAGTCTTAATCTGGAAGTTTGACTTTTGTCAAACTTTCAGCCCTAGTTGGCCTGAATTAGAGCTTATAAAAGCCAAATGGGACGAAACGGGAGAAAAACATGGTTTTCAAGTGCCGTGAATGGTATTACAAAGTTTCTATGTATAAGTACTACTGATTAGCCTTATTTCTAATATTAATTGGTAAATTTGACTAAAAGTCAAATTTTAAAGCCCTGATTGGCCTGAACAAGGCCTTATAAAAGCTAAATAGGGTCCAAACGGGGAGAAAATATAGTTTTTAAGAGACGGGAGTAGTTTTACATTGTAACTTTGTATAATTACTACTAATTAAACTTTTTTCAGGTCTTAATTTAGAGGTTTGACTAAAAGTCAGATCTTCAGCCCTTATGAGCCTGAATTAGACCTTGTCAGAGCTGAATAGTGCCAAAACGGGAGGAAATTTTTTTTTCAAAAGCTGAAAGTAGTATCACATAGTTTCTATGAACAATTACTACTAATTAACCTAAGTTCTAATTTTAATTAGGAAGTTTGACTAAAAGTCAAACTTTCAACCCCGATTGGCCTGAACTAGGCCAAGAGCCAAATAGGGCCCAGACAGGGAGAAAACATGGTTTTCAAGAGCCGAGAATAGTATCATATAGTTTTTATATATAATTTTGATTAATTAAACTTGTTTATATTCTTAATTTGAAATTTTTGTCAAAAAATCAAACTTTTAGCCCCGATTGACCTAAATTAGGCCATATAAGAGCTAAAAATGGGCCAAACCAGAGGAAAACATGGTTTTCTAGATCTGAGAGTTGTATTACATAGTTTCTTGTAAAATTACTGCTATTTTTTATTGTTTCTAGTGTTAATTGAGAAGTTTGACTAATAGTCAAACGTTCAACCACGATTGGCCTGAACTAGGCCTTATAAGAACCGAAAAAGGCCCAATCAGAGAGAAAATGTGATTTTCAAGAGCCGAGAATAGTATTACATAGTTTTTATATATAATTACTACTAATTAAACTTGTTTCTAGTCTTAATTGGAAAGTTTGACCAAAGTCAGACTTTCAGTCCCGATTGCCGTGAATTAGGGCCTTATATGAGCCGATTATGACCTAAACAGAGAGAAAATATGGTTTTAAAGAGCTACGGGTTTTATTACATAATTTCTATGTACAATTGTGGCTAATTAACCTTATTTGTACTGTTAATTGGAAAGTTTAGCCCAAAGTTAAACGTTCAGCCCCGATTGGCCTGAACTAGGCCTTCTAATAGCCAAAAAGGGCCCAATCGGGAGAAACTACAATTTTCAAGAGCTAGGATAGTATTACATAGTTTTTATGTATAACTACTACTAATTAAACTTGTTTCTAGCCTTAATTGGAGAGTTTGATCAAAAGTCACTCTTTCAGCCCAGATTGGCCTGAGCCTAGGCCTTTAAAAAACCGAATATGACCTAAACAGGGAGAAAATATTGTTTAGGAGCTAGGAGTAGTATTACATAGTTTCTATATATAATTACTACTAATTAAACTTATTTACTATTAATCAGGAAGTTCGTCTAAAAGTCAAACTTTCATGCTTGATTAGCCTGAACTAGGCATTATAAGAGCAGAATAGGACTCAAAAAAGGAGAAAATATGCTTTCAAGAGCCAGGAGTAGTATTACTTAGTTTTTATGTATAATTACTACTAATTAAACTTGTTTCGACTCTTTATTGGGAAGTTTGATAAAAAAAAGTCAAATCTTCAGCCCTGATCAATGCCTGAACTAGGCATTATGAAAGCTGAATAGGGCTCAAAATAGGGAGAAAACATCTTTTCAAGAGCCAGGAGTTGTACTACATAGTTTTCATGTAAAATTACTACTAATTAAACTTGTCTCTATTCTTAATAGGGAAGTTTGACCAAAAGTGAAATCTTCAGCCCTGATTGGCCTCAACTGGGCATTATAAGAGCCAAACATGATCCAAACAATAGAAAAAATATGGTTTTCAAGAGCCGTGAGTGGTATTAAGTAGTTTCTATATGCAATTACTACTAAATAACCTTGTTTCTAGTGTTAATTGGATGTTTGATAATTGGAAGTTTGACCAAAACTCAAATTTCAGCCCCGATAAGCGTGCACTATGCCATTTAAGAGTTGAATAGGGACTAAATGGGGAGAAATTGAGGTTTTCAAGAGCTAGGAGTAGTATTACGTAGTTTTTATATATAACTACTATAAATTAAACTTATCTCTGTAGTTAATTTGAAAGATTGATCAAAAGTCAAATTTTTAACCCCGACTAGCCTGAAGTAGGCCTTATAAGAGTCTAATAGGGCCTAAACAGAGAGAAAATATGTCTTTAAAGAGCCGGGAAAAGTATTACATAGTTTTTATATACAATTACTATTAATTAAACTTGTTTCTAACCTTAATCTGAATGTTTGACTAAAAGTCAAATTTTCAGCCCGATTGGCCTGAACGAGGCTTTATAAAAACCGAATAGGGCCTAAAAGGGGAGAAAACATGTTTTCAAGAGCCGAGAGTAGTATTAAATAGGTTTTATTTATAAATACTACTAATTAAATTTGTTTCTATTCTTAATTAGAAAGTTTGACTAAAAGTCAAACCTTCAGCCCTGATTGGCTTGAATGAGGCATTATAAGAGCCAAATAGGACCCAAACAGGAGGAAAATATGATTTTCAGGAGTCGAGAGTAATATCACATAGTTTCTATGCATAACTACTACTAAATTAAACTTGTTTCTATTTTTAATTTGAAAGCTTGACTAGAAGTGAAATTTTCAGCCCCAATTGACTGAACTAGGCCTCATCAGAGCCAAACAGGACTCAAACGGGCGGAAAACATGATTTTCAAGAGCAAAAAGTGGTATTACATTTCTTCGATGTATAATTATTGTTAATTAACCTTGTTTCTAGTATTAATTAGGGAGTTTGATTAAAAGTCAAACTTTCACTCCGATTGGCATGAACTAGGCCTTATAAGAGCCGAATATGACCTAAACGGGAGAGAAAACTTGTTTTGAAGTGGTGGGAATAGTATTACATAGTTTCTATGTACAATTTCGACTAATTAAACTAGTTTGTAGTCTTAATCTAGAAGTTTGACCAAAAGTCAAATTTTGAGCCCTGATTGGCCTTATCTACGCATTATAAGAGCCGAATAGGGCCCAAACAGGGAGAAAACATGATTCTCAAAGGCCAGAAGTAGTATTACGTAATTTATATATCAATTACTACTAATCAACCTTGTTCTAGTGTTAATTGAAAGTTTAACAAAAGTTTAAACTTTCTACATGGATTAGTCAGAACTAGGCTATATAAGAGCTAAATAGGGCCTAAAAAGGGGAGAAAATGAGGTTTTTATGAGCTGAGATTAGTATTAAAAAGTTATTATGTATAACCACTATAAATTAAACTTTTTTCTATTTTTAATTTTGAAGGTTGACCGTAAGTCAAACTTTCAACCCCGATTGATGAGAGCTAGGCCTTATAAGAGTCAAAATGGGACCAAACGGGAGGAAAACATGGGTTTTAAGTGTTGTGAATGGTATTACATAATTTCTATGTAAAATTACTACTAATTAATCTTGTTTCTAGAGTTAATTGAGAAGTTTAACGAAGAGTCAAACTTTCAGCTATGATTGGCCTGAACTAAGTCTTATAAGAGCTGAATAGGGTCCATACTGGAAGAAAATACAGGTTTTAAAAGGCGAAAGTGGTATTACATAATTTTTTTTATATAATTACTACTAATTAAACTTGTTCTAGACTTAATTCGGAAGTTTGACCCAAAGTCAAACCTTCTGCCCTTATTGGCCTGAACTAGGCCTTGTAAGAGTCAAATAAGGCCCAAACGAAAGACGAACATAATTTTCAAGAGCTGAGAGTGGCATTTATATATTTTCTATGTAACTAATTAATCTTGTTTCTACTGGAGGAAAAAATAGTTTCGAGAGCTGAGAGTAGTGTTACATGTTTCTATGCACAATTACTGCTAATTATCCTTATTTCTTGTGTTAATTGGGTATTTTGAACAAAAGTCAAACTTTTAACCCCGATTGGCTTGAACTAGGCCTTATAAGATACGAATAAGGCCCAAACAGGGACAAAATATGATTATCCCGAGACGGGAGTCGTATTACATAGTTTTTATATATATTTACTTCTAATTAAACTTGTTTCTAGTCTTATTTGGGAAGTTTGATCAAAAGTCAAACTTTCACCCCGATTGGCCTGAACTAGGAGCCGGATATGGCGTAAACAGGGAGTAAACTTGATTTTAAAGAGCCGCGAGTAGTATTTCATAGTGTTATATATAATTACTACTACTTAAACTTGTTTCTAGTTTTAATCTGGAAGTTTGACTTTTGTCAAACTTTCAGCCTCTGGTTGGCCTGAACGAGGCCTTATAAGAGCTGAGTTAGGGACCAAATAGGAGAAAAACATGGTTTTCAAGGGCCGTCAATGGTATTACAAAGTTTCTATGTATAAGTACAACTAATTAACCTTGTTTCTAATATTGATTGAGAAATTTGACCAAAAGTCAAACTTTAAAGTACTGATTGGCCTGAACTAGGCCTTATCAAAGCTGAATAGGGTCCAAACGGGGAGAAAATGCAGTTTTTACGAGCCGAGAGTAGTATTACATTGTAATTTTGTATAATTACTACTAATTAAACTTGTTTCAAGTTTAATTTAGAAGTTTGACCAAAAGTCAAATCTTCATCTCTTATTAGCCTGAACTAGGTCTTATAAGAGCGTAATAGGGCCAAAACGGGAGGAAATATGGTTTTCAATAGCTTAAAGTGGTATTATATGGTTTCTATATACATTACTACTAAATAACCTAGGGTCTAATTTTAATTGGGAAGTTTAACTAAAAGTCAAACTTTCAACCCCAATTGGCCTGAACTGGTCTTATAAGAGCCAATTAGGGCCCAGACAGGGAGAAAACATGGTTTCAAGAGCCGAGAGTTATATCACATAGTTTTTATATATAATTTCAATTAATTAAACTTGTTTCTATTGTTAATTTGGATTTTTTTTAAGAAATCAAATTTTTAGCCCCGATTGACCTAAACTAGGCCATATAAGAGCTAAAAAGCGACCAGATCGGAGGAAAACATGATTTTCAAGAGCTGAGAGTTGTATTACATAGTTTCTATGTAAAATTACTGCTATTTTATCATCTAGTATTATTTTGAAAGTTTGACCAAAAGTCAAACGTTCAGCCCTGATTGGCCCGAACTAGGCCTTATAAGAGCTGAAAAAGGCCCAATCGGGGAGAAAATGCGATTTTCAAGAACTAGGCGTAGTATTACATAGTTTTTATGTACAGTTACTACTATTTAAACTTGTTTCTAGTCTAAATTGGGAAGTTTAATCAAAGTCAGACTTTCATTCCCGATTGGCCTGAACTAAGCCTTATATGAGCTGAATATGACCTAACAGAGAGAAAATATGATTTTAAAGAGCTAGGAGTAGTATTGCATAGTTTCAATGTACAATTGGTGCTAATTAACCTTATTTCTAATGTGAATTGAAAAGTTCAGCAAAAAGTCCAACCTTATTTCTAATTAACCTTAATTTGAAAGTTTGACTAAAGTCAAACTTTCAGCCCCGATTGGCCTGAGTACCATACAAGGGCCGAGGGCCCAAACAGGAAGGAAACATGGTTTCAAGAGCTGAGAGTGGTAATTCATAGTTTCTATGTACAATTACTGCTAATTAACCTTATTTCTAATATTAATTAGGACGTTTGACCTAAAGTCAAACTTTCAGTCCCGATTGGCCTGAAGTAGGCCTTATAAGAGCAGAATAAGGCCCAAACGGGTGTTACACATGGTTTTCAAGAGCCGAGAGTAGTATCACATAGTTTCTATATATAACTACTACTAATTAGACTTGTTTTTATCCTTAAGTTGGAAGTTTGACTAAAAGTCAAACTTTCAGCCACGATTGAACTGAACCAGACCTTATAAGAGCGAAATAGGGCCCAAACAGGAGGAAAACATGATTTTCAAGAGACGAGAGTAGTATTATACAGTTTCTTTTGTAAAATTACTACTAATTAAACTTGTTTCTAGTCTTAATTGGAAAGTTTAATCAAAAGTCAAACTTTCAGTCCGGTCAGCCTGAACTAGGCCTTATAAGAGCCGAATATTGCCTAAACAGGGAGAAAACCTGGTTTAAAGAGCCAAGAGTGGTATTACATAGTTCCTACGTATAATTACTACTAATTAACCTTATTTCTAATGTTAATTGAGAAGTTTGACAAATAGTCAAGCTTTCAGCCCCGATTGGTCTTAACTAGGCCTTATGAGAGCTGATTGGGTCCAAACAAGCAAAAAATGAGATATTAAGAGTCGGGAATAGTAATACATAGTTTTCATGTATAATTACTACTATTAAACTAGTTTCTAGTTTTTATTGGAAAGTTTTACAAAAAGTCAACTTTCTGCCCCGATTGGCCTAAACTAGGCCTTATTGGGAGCCGAATAGGGATCAAACGGGAGGAAAACATGGTTTTCAAGGGTTTTGGATGGTATTACATAGTTTATATATATAATTACTACTAATTACCTTCGTTTCTAGTGTTAATTGAGAAGTTTGACTAAAAGTCAAACTTTCAGCCCAAATTGGTTATAAGAGCCGAATAAGGCCCAAACAGGGGAAAAACGAGATTTTCGAGGGCAGGTTGAACTAATACATAGTTTATATGTACAATTACTACTAATTTAACTTGTTTTAGGATTATTTGAGAATTTTCGCCAAAAGTCAAATTTCAGCCCTGATTGGCCTGAACTAGGCCTTATAAGAGCCGAATGGGAACCAAACGGGAGGAAAACAAGGTTTACAAGGGACGTGAATGGTATTACATAGTTTTTATGTATAATTTCTACTAATTAACTTTATTTCTAGTGTTAATTGGAAAGTTTGACCTAGAGTTAAACTTTCAGCCCTTATTTGCCTGAATTAGGCAATATAAAAGCCGATTAGGGCCCAAACGGGAAAAAATGAGGTTTTCAAGAGCCAATAGTAGTATGACATAGTTTTTATGTGCAATTACCACTAATTAAACTATTTTCTAGTCTTAATATGAAAGTTTGACCAAAACCCATACCTTCACTTCTTCTTGGCCCGAACTAGGCCTTATAAGAGCTGAATGGGGCCAAACAGGAGAAAAATATGGTTTTCAAGTGCTGAGAGTGGATTATAGAGTTTTCTATGCACAATTATTACTAATTAATCTTGTTTCTTATGTTAATTAGGAATTTTGATCAAAAGTCAAACTTTCAGTTCTGATTTGCCTCAACTAGGCCTTATAAGAGCCAATTAGGGCTCAAACGAGGTTTTCAAGAGCCGAGAGTAGTAATACATAGTTTTTATGTATAATTACTATTAATTAAACTAGTTTCTAGTCTTAATTGGGAAGTTTTATAAAAAGTCAAACTTTCAACCTCAATTGGCCTGAATTAGGCCTTATAAGAGCCGATTAGGGCCCAAAAGGGGAGAAAATGAGGTTTTCAAGTGCCGGGAGTAGTATGACATAGTTTCATGTATATAATTACTACTAATTAAACTAGCTTCCAGTCTTAATTGGAAAATTTACTAAAAGTTAAACTTTCAACCCAAATTGGCATGAATTAGGCTTTTTAAGAGCCGATTTTGTATCATATCGAATATCAATTCTTTTGAATCTTTTTTTAAATTTTTTGCCTTAGGTAATTTTAGAGTGTTTCTTGTATTAATCATATTAATTTGTTTACATGTACACGTATGGTCACTAGAACTTGAAGAATAGTAAAATCCATCATCTTCAGATATTTTATTAATTTCAGAATAGAGTTGTAATTTTTCTTTAAATTTTTCTTTTATGTTTGAATCTATATCTGATAGATTGTCTATGATTTCATTAATTCTATTTTTGCCTTTTAATTTATATTTACTTGCGATGTGACCAGGTTTGCAACATTTATAACAAGTAATTCTTTTAGATTGATAATAATCTTCGTTTGAATGTTTTCGAGAATATTTGTATTTCTTTGGCTTATGCTTTTTATAAGGAATCATTTTTTGTTTGTGTTTCTTTTCTATTGAGGGAGCTTTTATTCCTGTGATGCCAAATGCTTCACAGAAAGGGCCCATTTCTTTTCGTTTATTACCGTATTTGGCTTGAAATTTTAATTCCTGACAGGCTAGTAGTGCTTCCTTTTTAACGAATGCAAATAATTGACCGTATGTAATAGTACTAAAATCAATATTATCATCTTCAATTCCCATGGCCTTTTTAATACTGGTGAAAACTCGTTGTGAAAATAAATTGGGTAGACCTGTAATAAATTTTTCTTTCCAAAAAGATTTGGTTGAATCGGACCGTTTTAACACATGAGTTAGAAACATATCTTTGTACCATCGAAAATCAGAAGGGTTGGACATCGAAGGTTAGTAAGGAATATTTTTGAAGATCCTAATTCTTCTGCAGGGTTTCCTACAAAATGTGTTGCTATTGTGACGATGAGAAAACTAGTAGAATCATTTCTCCTAGTAATTGTTCCCTGAGCATCTTCTACTTCTATTTCGTGATTTAAAATAGTTTGTTTGTCTTCTAGGGTCAATGAGTTATCCCACCAATATTTTAATTGACCAGTGAATCCGGTGACAATGTAAACAGTGGCATTTTGTTCTTGTAGTCGGTTTGTTTTGTAGGCAGTTACTGCCATACCAATTTCCTGTAAAGTGTTTAATATTTCATATTCACTTTTGCCATCAATATTCCATTCATAAACTGAAGTACCATCGTAACTTGACTTGAATATTGCTCGTTCTTCATATTGAATATCTGGAAGGGTTGGCCTAGGATAATAATTCCTAGTTCTTCCTTTACGCCAATAATTTTTGTATGAATTGTTATGCTGCTTGTATTTTCGATGAATTCTATTAATTTCTAAATCTTGATCTGTTCCTTGAATATCATCTTCTATTTGATTAATTTGTTGTACTAAGGAATTGTCTGAGGCTGAAGAGTCTTCAGCAGATTCAGATTCTGATGCATTTTGTTCTTCAATCGTATTTATCTTTGATGTGCTTGGAATATCTTTATTAATTTTTTCTAGAGCTTGAGTTATTTGTCCTAGTAAGTTTAGTGGTTGAATTTTTTCTTCAAATTCAATTGGTATATTAGTTAGTTGAAAATGTGGTGCTGAATAACTTTGTGAAAATTTAGGACTGGACTCTTTGTGTACCCCTTTAATTTCAGTTGATAAAGAATCTATTTGTTGTGCTATCGTGTGCAGCATTTGATTTGAATAATTATTTTGATGATATATTTTCTTAATGTCTTCAATGTTAACCGGTTCATTATTATCTTTTCCCTTTTTAAAGGGTGAGGCAGTAATGTCTCCTTCTTTAGTAGTAATTTTAATAGATTGCAATGGGGGATAGATAGAAGTTACTGTTTGACCGTCGGATAATTGCCATTTTTTATATAAACTAGTTTGAACATTGATTTGAGATTGGTTGTACGGGTTTTGAATGCCCTGTTTTATTAAATAATATTCTAACCATATTTCGAAGTTAAAATTAATTTTATGTTTTTCTATATCAGTGATCCATTCTTTTATTAATATTTCCTGATAAGTTTTATCAAATTCTGAGAACCAATTAAAATATTCGGATTCTTCTCTGAAGTCTTTCATTAATTCAAAACTATTATTAATGAATGGTTTATCACTAGTAATGACATTAATCTCACTACTAAAGTCTCCTTTCATCTGTGATGATGTCGGAGAATAATTTCCCTGATCCATTTCTGGAAGAGGAGATTTATGAAATACTTTAATGGGCTGTTGTAATGAATAATCTGAGCATGACCTCCTACTAGATTCAGGATACCTGAAAGAGGTTGAAGGTTTTTCTTTCAGCGAATTAAATCGTATTAATACCGTTCCATCATTTTCTTCAATAATATCAGAAATTTCTGTTCTTTCTATGTCTCTAGGAGTTTGAGGATTTTCAATCCTAAATTCCTCTGGAATTGTGATTTCATTCCACTTTAATCTTCTTGGGACAAAGGTTTTTGAATGTTCAGTTTCAATTTGAAGTAAGACAGTTTCTTCTTGTGTAGAGGTATTCATCATTTTGAATTTAGGGTTCATATTAGAGTTCATTAATTTGAAATACATTTTATACATAACTGCTACTTGTTCAGTAAATTTTTCAAATTCGTCACCTTGTAAATGAATGTCTAAGATTAATGAATTTAAGAATAATGGATCTGTTAATGATACAGAGTAGTTAGGCATACGATTGAAATAGACTGGACCATTACATATATTTGTTTGAATCATAGACAAATAGACGACTTGTATCTTTTTAGTCTTTTGTCTCTTAAGGCTGTATACACAGGAATATCTACACCTGTATGAACTAAGGGTTTAATGGCTACCTGTATTAGGCCAAAATGTATGTAACGAAATCCTTTCTTTAGAAATTCTTGTAATACCAAGGTGGATAATAATGGAATGGTTTGAAATTTATTCTGAATATTGAATGTTTCTTCATGAATTTTAATTGCGTATGATGTTTTGAAGTCAAATGTTCCTATACTATAGATGTTTTCTAATTTTTCATTTGGAATTTTCATTCTAAATAGTCCTCATGAATTATGTCTTCCCTACTTCTTACTATCTTCTTAGTTGAGCCTGAGGATGAATTGGAACCTAGAAGCATTCTTCTTACAATGTTAGCCATAATTAATGCATGATCAAATGTATGCTGCAACTCTAGTCTTAACGGGAACACGGGAACACTATGCCTGGAACACCCTATTCACTTAGTGGGCTTACCAACGGTCTTACAAGTTTACCACACTTACCAACGCTAATGCAGAGTAACATGCAATTGATACGCACTAATGATAAAACAATGCAAGAACATGGCTACCTATGTATGTGTGTGTGTGTGTGTGTGTGTGTGTGTGTTGTGTGTGTGTATATATACACACCTATACCTATATATACCTATATTTATATATATAATGTGTATATATATAAATATGATTTTCAAGGGTCGTGAATGGTATTGCATAGTTCTATGTACAATTATGCAAACTAGTTTAATTAAGACTATAGAAACTAGTTTAATTAAAAGTAATTACATAGAACTATGCAATACCATTCACGACCCTTGAAAATCATATTTTCCTCCCATTTGGTTCCTATTCGGCTATTATAAAGCCTAGTCCAGGCAATCGGGGCAGAAAGTTGATTTTGATAAAACTTTCCAATTAAGACTAGAACTAGTTTAATCGTAGTAATTATGCAAAAAAAACTATGTATTAATACTCTTAGCTCTTGAAAACTTTATTTCTCCTCGTTTGGGCGGCTATTATAAGGACTGGTTCAGGCCAATTGGGGCTGAAACAACTTTTGGTCGAACTTACTAGAGACAAGGTTAATTAGTATTAATTGTACATAGAAACTAAGTAATACCATTGATGGCCCTTAAAAACCATGTTTTCCTCCCGTTTGGTCCCATTCGGCTCTTATAAGGCCTAGTTCAGACCAATCGGTGTTGAAAGTTTGATTATTGGTCAAACTTCCCAATAAAAACTAGAAACAAGTTTAATTAGTAGTAATTATATATAAAAACACTGTCATACTACTATGGGCTCTTGAAAACCACGTTTTCTCCTCGTTTGGGCCCTAATCGGCTCTTATAAGGCCTAATTCAGGCCAATTGGGGTTGAAAGTTTAACTTTTACTAAACTTCCCAATTAAGACTTAACTAGTTTAATTAGTAGTAATTATACATGAAACTATGTCATACTACTCCCGACACTTAAAAACCTCATTTTCTTCCCGTTTGGCCCTAATTGGCTCTTATAAGGCCTAATTCAGGTTAACAGGGTTGAAAGTTTGACTTTTTAGTAAAACTTCCCAATTAAGACTAAAAATTATTTAACTAATAGTAATTATATATAAAAAACTATGTATTACTACTCTTGGCTCTTGAAAATCTCGTTTGAGCCCTAATTGGCTCTTATGAGGACTAGTTCAGGCCAATCAAGAATGAAAGTTTGACTTGTGATCAAAATTCCTAATTAACATAAGAAACAAGGTTAATTAGTAATAATTGTGCATAGAAACTCTATAATCCACTCTCAGCACTTGAAAACCATGTTTTTCTCCGTTTAGCCCCATTCAGATCTTATAAGGCCTAGTTCAGACCAATAAGAACCGAAAGTTGGGTTTTGGTCAAACTTTCATATTAAGATTAGAAAATAGTTTAATTAGTGGTAATTGTACATAAAAACTATGTAATATTACTCTCGCTCTTGAAAACCTCATTTTTTCCCGTTTGGGCCCTAATCAGCTCTTATATTCCTTAATTTAGGCCAATCGGGGCTGAAAGTTTGACTCTAGATCAAACTTTCCAATTAACACTAGAAACAAAGTTAATTAGTAGTAATTATACATAGAAAATATATAATACCATTCACGTCCCTTGTAAACCTTTTTTTCCTCCAGTTTGGTCCTCATTCGTCTCTTATAAGGCCTAGTTCAGGCCAATCAGGGCTGAAATTTGACTTTTGATAAAAATTCTCAAATAATCCTAAAATAAGTTAAACTAGTTAACACTAGAAACAAGGGTATTAGTAGTAATTGCATATAGAAACTATGTAATACCACTCACGGCTCTTGAAAACCATATTTTCCTCTCGTTTGGGTCATGTTCGGCTCTTATAATGCCTAGTTGAGGCAATTGGAGCTGAAGATTTGACTTTTGGTCAAACTTTCCTATTAAGAATAGAAACAAGTTTAATTAGTAGTAATTTTACATGAAAATATGTAGTACTATTCCTGGCTCGTGAAAAGATGTTTTCTCCTGTTTGAGCCTTATTCGGCTTTCATAATGCCTAGTTCAAGCCAATCGGGCTGAAGATTTGAGTTTTTATCAAACTTCCTAATAAAGAATAGAAAAGTTTAATTAGTAGTAATTATATATAAAAAACTATGTAATACTACTCTCGGCTCTGAAAGCATGTTTTCTCCTTGTTTAAGTCCTATTCTGCCCTTATAATGCTTAGTTCAGGCCAATCGAGCCTGAAAGTTTGATTTTAGACGAACTTCCTGATTAATAGTAGAAACAAGGTTAATTAGTAGTAATTGTATATAAAAACTATGTAATACTACTCCTAGCTCCTAAAACTATATTTTTTCCCTGTTTAGGTCATATTCGGCTTTTTTAAGGCCTAGCTCAGGCCAATCTGGGCTGAAAGAGTGACTTTTGATCAAACTCTCCAATTAAGGCCAGAAAATAGTTTAATTAGTAGTAATTATATATAATAATAATGTAACTACTCCCAGCTCTTGAAAAACCGTAGTTTCACCAGATGGGCGCTTTTTGGCTCTTATAAGGTCTAATTCAGGCCAATCGGGGCTGAAAGTTTGACTTTTGGTCAAACTTTCTAATTAACACTAGAAACAAGATTAATTAGCCACAATTGTACATAGAAACTATGTAATAATACTCCTGGCTCTTTAAAAACCTTGTTTTCTCTCTGTTAGGTCATATTCGGCTTATATAAGGCCTAGTTCAGGGAAATTGAGACTGAAAGTCTGACTTTGGTCAAACTTTTCAATTAAGACTAGAAACAAGTTTAATTAGTAGTAATTATACATAAAAACTATATAATACTATTCCTAGCTCCTGAAAATAGCATATTCTCCTGGATTGGGCCTTTTTCGGTTCTTATAAGGCCTCGTTTAGACCAATCGGGGCTGAACGTTTGACTTTTAGTCAAACTTCTCAATTAAAACTAGAAACTAGATAAAATAGTAGTAATTTACATAGAAAATATGTAATACAACTCTCAGCTCTAGAAAACCATGTTTTCCTCTGGTTTGGCCCCTTTTTAGCTCTTATTATATGACCTAATTTAGGTCAATCGAGGCTAAAAGTTTAATTTTTTGAAAAAATTTCAAATTAAGAATATAAACAAGTTTAATTAATCAAAATTATACATAAAAACTATATGATACTACTCTCAGCTCTTGAAAACCATGTTTTCTCCCTGTCTGGGCCCCTATTTGGCTCTTATAAGGCCAGTTCAGACCATCAGAGTTGAAAGTTTGACTTTTAGTCAAACTTTCTAATTAAAATTAGAACTTAGGTTAATTAGTAGTAATTATACATAGAAAAAATGTAATACCACTTTCAGCTTTTGAAATAATATTTCCTACCGTTTGAGCCCTATTCGGCTCTTACAAGGCCTAATTCAGGCCCATAAGGGCTCAAGATTTGACTTTCGGTCAAACATCTAAATTAAGACCTGAAACAAGTTTAATTAGTAGTAATTATACAAAGTTACAATGTAAAAGTACTCCTGTCTCGTGAAAGCTGCATTTTCTCCCTTTTGGATCCTATTTAGCTTTAATAAGGCCCTGTTCAGGCTAATCAGGGTTTAAAATTTGACTTTTAGTTAATTTTCTAATTAATATTAGAAATAAGGTTAATTGTAGTACTTGTACATAGAAACTACGTAATACCATTCACGGTACTTGAAAACTATGTTTTCCTACCGTTTGGTCCCATTCGGCTCTTATAAGGCCTAGTTCAGGCCAACCAGAGCTGAAAGTTTGACAAAAGTCAAATTTTCAGATTAAGACTAGAGAAACAAGATTAATAGTAGTAACTGCATATAGAAACTATGTAATACTACTCTCGGCTCTTTAAAATCAAGTTTTCTCCCTATTTAAAACTATATCTGGCTCCTAGTTCAGGCCAATAAGTGTGAAAGTTGACTTTTAATCAAACTTCCAAATTAAGACTAGAAGAAAGTTTAATTAGAAGTAATTATATATAAAAATACGTAATACTACTCCCGGCTCTGGATAATCGCATTTTGTCCCTGTTTGGGCCCTTTTCGTATCTTATAAGGCCTAGTTCAGTCCAATCAGGGTTAAAGTTGACTTTTGGTAAAAATACCCAATTAACACAAGAAACAGCGATAATTAGCAGTAATTATACATAGAAACTATGTAACACCACTCGTAGCTCTCGGAACCATATTTTCCTCCAATTGGGTCCAATTCGGCTCATATAAGGTATAATTCAGGCCAATCGGGGCTAAAAAGTTTAACTTTTGGTCAAACTTCTAACTTAAGAATAGAGACAAATTGAATTAGTAGTGGTTATACATACAAACTATGTGATACTACTCCAGCTCTTGAAAACCATGTTTTCTCCCTATTTGGACCCTATTCTCTGCTCTTATAAGGCCTAGTTCTAGCCATTCAGGGCTGATGAAAGTTTGAGTTTTAGTGAAACATCTCAATTAAGAAAAGAACCAAGTTTAATTAGTAGTAATTATACATAAAAACAATGTAATAGTACTTTGAGTTATTGAAAACTTCATTTTCCCCCCCGTTTGGGACCTATTCGGCTCATATACAACTTAGTCCTGGCCAATTCGGGGCTAAAAATTTGACTTTTAATTAAACTTCTCAATTAGCACTAGAAACAAGGTTAATTAGCTGTAATTGTATATAGAAACTATGTAATAACACTCTCAGCTCTTGACAACAATATTTTCCTTTCATTTGGGCCCTATTTGGCTCTTATAAGGCCTAGTTAAGGTCAATAAGGCTAAAGGTTGACTTTTCATCAAACTTCCCAATTAAGATTAGAATCAAGTTTAATTAGTAGTAATTATATATAAAACTATGTAACTACCCCCAGCTCTTAAAAACTACATTTCTCCCTATTTCAACCCTATAACTTACTTCCTTCAGGTCTTCGTTGAGTTCAGGCCAATTGGTTGAAAGTTTAGTCAAACCTCTAAATCAAAAATAGAAACAAGTTTAATTAGTAGTAGTTATGCATATACACGATGTGATACTACTCTCAGCTCTTAAAAACCATATTTTCTCCCCGTTTGGGCCTTCTCGGCTCTTATAAGACCTGGTTCAAGCAGTCGAGGCTGAAAGTTTACTTTTGGTAAAACTTTCTAATTAAAACTAGAAACAAGTTAATAGTGATAATTATACATAAAAACTATGTAATATAATCGCGGCTATTAAAAACTGCATTTCCCTTTATTTGGACCCTATGGCTAATCGAGGCTGAAAGTTTGATTTTTGGTCAAACTTTTAATTAACGCTAGAAATAAGGTTAATTAGTAGTAATTAGATAAAAAAACTATGCAATACCACTCACAGCTCTTGAAACCACATTCTCCTCCTGTTTGGATCCTATTTGGCTCTTATAATGCCTCATTCAGGCCTTGATGCCAATCAAGGCTGAAGGTTTGAATTTTATATAAAATTACTATGTAATACTACTCTCGGTTCTTGAAAACATGTTCTCTTTCTTTTTGGGCCTATTTCGTTCTTATAAAGCCTAGTTTAGGCCAATCGGGACTGAAAGTTTGACTTTTCGTCAAGCTTTCAGATTAAGGCTAGAAACAAGTTTATTAATAGTAATTGAATATAGAAGCTTTGTAATACCATTCCCGTCTATTTAAAATAAAGTTTTCTCCCTGTTTGGGCCTTATTTGGCTCTTATAAGGCCTACATTAGGCAAGTCGGGCTAAAAAATTGACTTTTGGTTAAACTTTCAAATTAAGTACAGAAATAAGTTTAATTTAGTCAAACGCTAATGCAGAGTTTTAACATGCAATTGATACGCACTAATGATAACAACAATGCAAGAAAATGGCTATATATATATATATATTTATATATATATATATATATATATATATATATATATATATATATATATATATA